>JAMKCH010013022.1:0-26297 GCA_023653785.1 Ophioderma brevispina
AGATAACAAAAAAAAAAATAATATTCCATTCTTTTTTCAACAGTGCGCTGTCAAGTTTGGCACCCTTGAGGAAAATAAAGGTCAATGTTGGTTGGCAGAGTATGAAGTACCATTTTAAAACTGAAATATTTCAGTAATTAAATCAGTTATGGCTACTCATAACTTAGTCAGAAATGAGAATTAACCATCATTTTGATTAACCTCCATTTTATTTTTAGGGGGGTGAAAACACTCTCTGTGCAGAGCTAGAGCAAAATTCAAATTCATAGTGAACCACCTTACTGTTTCGGCTGGAATGGCCCTATAGTAGTAGTAGTAGACAAGAGTTAAATCAAGTTTTGGGCCCCTCAACAGGATGGCCGGATTCACCCACATTTGCAGCAACCGCCCTTACTCCTTCCTTCCATTTCACCCTGGAATGGATCATCTACTCCTTAACCAACCTCCTACTCTCCTCCTCTATTCTTTCATGTTCTTCTTTGACGCCCCTCCTCCTCAAACCGCCTAGGGGTTTTTTATTTTATCAAGGACGAGGGCCCTGCTTCCCACAGCCTAAAGAAGGTAAGCCAAAGAAACCTGAAAGAGATAAGAAAAATGAAAATGGGGTGAGTGGCGATGAAACATAAAAGTAAGATGCAAGATGTTTAATGTGTGAAAATGGCAAGGAAGTCGTATCAAGTAGATTAGATGGCCAGGGCACTAATAGGTGGAATACAGGGTTTATGAGGAAAATCATATGGCCAGCAAGGGCACTAGAGTGAACAAAAATAACAAAGGGACAATCTGGATTGGTTAACACTCCAGCACCCTTGCCACCCACGGGTTTTTCATGCAGTAAAAACTGCAAAAAAAGAAAAAACTTACCAGAGGCATATCGTATTCCTCTGGTATATCAAAAACGAGCTTAACCAAGGACATAGGATTGTATAAACCATGGGATGCATTCTACTCTAAAACTACAAACTACTAATAAACTAATAAAAAACCTACGTTATATCTCGAATTCTGGAAAAGAAAAAGTAAAAAAAAAACAAAAAAAAACAATTAGCTTATTATCTTTTACAATATAGAGACATCAAGGTTACAGTGCCGGGTGCTAAAAGAGTATACAAATTAAAGGAAGCACTACTATGTATTAAGGTTGCACTGGATTTGTTCAAATAAGTAAAATCCAAGATTAATATGTGTGTTTGTGTTTGATGAGGATATGGTAATACGAAATGCTTAACTTTTGATTCTTGAGAATTGATTTTTAGCTTATGTAATCTTGAGGTCCCCATTAAAATTAATCATGAAGGAGAGGGCAAATCTACACACTCTTACATCAGCACCCAACTCATCGTCAACAATTCATTCATACTCAATCGTACACACTGTGTCACGCCCACAGTCTTTCATACAAGAAATAACATGCCCATCACACCACACTCTGACCCATCTTCCATTAACACACAAGTGCTCCACATCCCGTCCCACAAGATCGCTCTCTTTAATTTCTGCTGATTTGGACTCCCCATTAACCAATGATCTTCCCTAATATCTGAAAATTTTGAATTTGTATGAATCGTCCTGTACATCATACCTGATCTGAGTCTTCTAAAGCCCACTAGCAAAGGTAGTGGAAGGAAACAAGCCAAAATGAAGGCTACATGATGGTAAAAGACCACTTAGGCACTTTTTGCCAGGTGATCAGGTCTCATTCAAAATTTCAGGGGTAAGGCAGAAAGAGAGTAAGGGCTGATTTTTGCAACGTTTTAGGACCTGTAAGGTACATGGTAAAGTGTGGGCAGATGTGCACATTGATCATTGTTTGAGAGGTGGTAATGAACCACTCAGACCAAATGTTACCCAAACACCCGAAACTGAGCTAGTGATGCCTTCAGTAGATGATGATGATCAACCAAGAGTTGTAGGCCCTGAAGTAGTGCCTAATCCATCTCCAGTAGTTCCTCAGGTAGCTCTGAAATAATAGAAGGTATCCTTTGCATACCAGGATACCCAACTACAAGATTGGACTTGTAAACAAACTGTACATTTTAACACTGTTGGTGAACTTTATGCTATTCAAAAGTGGTCTTTAAATTTGAAAACCTTTTGGTTTATTCTTGAATTGAAACCACAAAAGTTCTGTGGATGTCAAACTAAAAGTTTAGATTAGAGCAAATATTTACAATGTTGTTACTCCGTACAGGAAAGAGTTGTGGCACTTAAGATTGCGATAATTTTGAGAAGCGCATAGAAGACCAAATTCCTAATCAAAATTTAGGCACTTATTTATGGCAAAACCTGCACATTGAATTTGGGAAGTGTAAGGTTGATACATGTTATGAGGTTGCAATTGCAGTGTAGGTAAAACCCTCTGGTGAACAGTTTTAATCTAGGAGGGAGGATGTAATAGATTACTGTGCATGCACATTTCCTTTTAAAGGACTTGTTTTGTACCCACAATGCATCGCGGGTGCACATTTCCAACAGATGCGGGGACACTGAAATAAAATACAATGTGACTTTGTACGGTAAAATAACTTCGAAGTTTTTGACTGAGTCATTTCTCGGGTGCAACTATAAATATAATACCATATCCTAGTCTTTCCTTTGCAAAGACACTTCTGAAGCATCCTCGATCTCCAATGCTGAATATCCTCTTTCTAACAACTTGGTCCTGAAGTTGTTCTTGTTTTTCCCAATATTTTCCAGGTTTATTTGCAATTTTTCTGGCGTATCGGTACAATTGTCCCAGAATAAAACCTCGGAAAACTGATTGATTATGCAGGAAGATCTTTAGAATAAACACCATGTTTCCGTTTTTTTGGTATGACACCTAATTTCAAGGATGGGGATTCTCTGAATCGTGGACCCTTGAAGATATGAAGGTCCAAGAACTGTATTTCTTCACTGAAGATGTACTGTGAATTTCAATGATGGGTGAAGATCATTGATCTGATTCATGAAGTCCTCCAGCTCTTTGGAAGAACCTCCTCCACTTCAAAGTGTATCATCCTGTAGACATCGAAAACACTATATATGGGGGGCTTAGTTTGTAGGATTGTTGATAAGTGTTTTCACCACTTACAACTTCAGCTTATACCGTGTTTTTCCTAATAAAAAACACCCCCTGCTCTAATAAAAAATGCCCCCCCTACGATTTTTGGATAACAAAATTCAAAAATGAGTTTAAGCTTACCTAAATCACATGATTAATGGCTAAGACTGTCATAATCCGTATCATAATTGCTTCTGCTTTGCACAGTTGTAATAGTTTAATTAGTATGGAACCTTTGACCTCGGTAGGGGCGAAAACAGCGTCCCCCTGCTCCGTTGTTTGTATTATTGTTAAGCGGCAAAACACAAAAGGCATGTGTAAGGTGATTTTTTGCAGGATTTTTTACGGTAGATACACCCCTCCCTTTTGAAAAATGCACTCCCCATGGCTTTTATTAGGACAATACGTACTACTCTCAATCCTTTCAGTTGAAGATAGAATTTACATCAAAGGCAATCCTATAGAGGACTAGTTTGAGAAGCTTTCCCATGTATTTTAATGGGGGCATTAGAGGGTCATAGAGATTGTGAAAGTTCTCTGCCAGACTTTCCATAGCTACCTGATTGGCCGCCTCTTGAGGTATGGATGTATCATGCTCCTCCACATCAAACTGAAATTGCCAGTATTATAACTAAGATGTCAATACACTTCCATAAGGCGACGAAAAAAGAAAACCCTGTTTTACGGGCGAGCGGACCTTTCGAGTAAGGTCGGTCGGTCGGGCGAATTTTTTCTTTTTTAAAATTTTTTTCTTATCTGGAGCTCAAAATTGGCCTAAAATAGCCCCAAAATCAAAAAAATCAAGAGAAAAGATGAAAATTTTTTACAAGCAAATTTTCTAAACAAAATTTGTCAAAATTGATAAATTTGGGCTAAAAACAGGCTAATTTTACATGATTTTTGGAAAAACTAAAAAAAAAAAAAATTCTGCAAAACTGAAAAATCAGGGTCGGTCGGGCCCGTAAAACAGGGTTTTTTATTTTCGTCGCCTAACCTAAAATGATTTCTTTTGTGGCAAGGGTACTATTGATGGCAAAAGTAGTACCCCCAATCAGTGCAGGTACTATCCATTAGGCTAATGAAAGCTGATTCCCAGTTTCCCGTTTCATTTTTTTTTCATGACTGAGTGGGGAATGTTTCATTATTCATTATTTTCAGATTTTCATTATTGATGCCAAGTTAACTGCAGTAGGCCTATGCTTTGTTTTGAGGCACGAAACACATACTTATAACCAGGCTTCATTTAAAAAAACTTTGGTACATATAGAAGTGCTTTGATAAAGCACTTCTTTAGAAATGTTGTTTGCATACACACAGTTTTCTTGAACACAATTTTTGCCAACTACAATGTACATGCAAACAAAGGAAAGCACGTAAGCCACCATGTTGTCTCTGGAGGTATACTTCACATAGAAATATACTATGCGTTCTTTTGTGCACAAATCTTCATAGTCTACACAAGTGTGGTATATATCCATTTAAATCATAGTTCACACAGCATTTTGCAGACTACCTAGTCAATCGATCAATCGGTGGTTTAATAGAAAACACACACGGAAGTAGGTAAGGAGCCGGGAACCAACGTAAATTGGTTATTGATCTTAGAAAATGGACGTTTCCGATTCTTCTACCCCCTGTCATCGTAAACAGTGCTTAAAATGCATCATTTGTGAGTAAGATCACGTTAAAACAATCGTTTTTGTCTTAAACAGTTGGAAAATATGAAATAATGAATTATTTGGAAATAATGAATTATTTGATCGGCATTTCTTTCTGACCGGAGTTGGGAAACGGGAAACTGGGAATCAACTTTCATTAGCCTTACACTTTGTCAGTATTATTATTATAACTAAGATGTCACATACACTTCATTACCTAAGGGTTTTCTTCTGTTGTCAAAAGATTCCATAAATACTCCATTTCGGAGAGTGGCATAATATAACTTATAGGTATACAAAAAAAAACTTTGACAACATAAATTTTGAAGGCTTGTACATGTTCAATTGAAGGATCCATCTGTAACGAGGAAATAAAAACACAAGAACGATGTATGAATACACATGTTTGAAATTATTTTTGAAAGGAATAGTTCACCATTTACATTCTGTTTGCTGTCTAACCCTTAAACCGATCTATGAAAACACATTTTAATAATAATGAATCAATGTAAGTTAAAAATATGCAATATCCATTTTATATATCATATACAATCCAGCAAAAATAAATATTTCTCTTGATGTTCATATTTGACACGGACACACCTGTGATTTGACTGTGAAATTTTGCTGATCTTCTTGCCTGTTCCAGCTCCAGGTGTTCTTCCTGAATGCACTTAAGTTTAAAGGTGCAACAAGAGATTTTAAAGCACCCAAATATTGTGTCCTATAGGAATATCATAGATTAGACACTCAATAATTTCTTACTTTGTATTGGCTCCAAAATGTCTTAAAAAGAGATCAAAAGTGATTTTTTGATTGCTTAAATTTCAAATAAAACATAGGCTGAATTGTAATTGCTCCTATACGAATTGGAAAATTCACAATTTTGTACCAAGAAACATTTATCAGCTTAATCCTATCAGATGGGCTATTTTTGAATGGAACTTTACATCAGGGCAAAAATCGGTACTTTAGATTTTTTGAGGACACCTGATATGTCAATCTCCTCGTGCACCTTTAAGAAATGTACCTGATCCTCTTGCTGATTCCAGCTGTTCACTTCCCTGATGTTTCCATCCATCCAGTTTATTTAACCTTTTATTCATACCAAAAGTGTAGTATATACAGAGCGACGAAGATAATTTCTCCCAATAATAGCAATTCTTAATTTGTTCTAACGACTGGGGGGAGAAGCCCCCCGTTTGAAAAGGGGCGCAGCCTCAGTTTTGCTGATTAGCTTTTGGGGGTGACAGTAGATAACAGGGGGTTAGTAATGGGGGTTCTGTAAAGTAGGACAATTGCCAAAACAAAGGACAGGGGAAAAAAGTGGTAGTATAATCCAGTTTATGTTTTCAGGCGTGCCGTCCGTCAACACATAAACAGTTTTTATCGAAGGTTTGGACATTCGTGTCTCCTAGCAACATGATCTGGTTTGCCTTGGTCACATGTTGCGGCTTCCCGCCTTTCGGGTTTTCGCCGGTCCTTCTGCCAGTGGTCATGTGCGCAGGGCTTGCTTTTGCGTCTTCTGCTTCTTGTTTTTAAATCCGAGTTCTGTCGTGTTACTTGGTAACCGAAAATTCAATTCTTAGTTTCATTCTCATGTTATCTGTGAGTGATAGCTTGCGTAGCTGCGTCGCTAATACCTTTACCAGTGGATTTTATTATCATCGCCTCCTTGTTCTTTGGACTTTATTATCGTCATTTTCAAGCTGATCGTGCTACGAGTGAGTCGCCGTGGTGCGCGATTGTGGAGTCTTTCTTAAGCCCGTATTGGTTTTTACGGAATATGGCAGTTGCAACATGGATTGAAATCAAATGAACGGAGTTAGTCAGGTCCGTGAGTGCAAACACTTGGAAATAAGTTATCAAGACCGTGTCTATTTACCAGTCTTACGCTTACGCTAACTATCCTGGATTTGATGAAGAATGAATTTACGGATATTCTCTAATTGTCCCCAGAAACAGTTATTGTCCAACTTTACGCATTTACTACGCAGTTACGCGAGTTGGGCGGAGTCGTAATATTAGTGTTTGGACTTGTGCTCTTTGCTAAGCTTTATTTCTCTTCTCTGCTGGATGTACGTTGTTCGCGTCGAATGAATTCGTTTTATGGATCGTCAATGACTGTTGAAGTTGGGATACGCATTTCCGCTATACGCAGGGAACTTCGTTCGCAATGGTGATGTTTTTTATTGGCATTATCTCCAGTGCAGTCAAGCCCTAACGTGGTACGCGTCTCAACCATCATGGAGTGTCAAGACGGTGCATTCATTCATCGGATTATAAGCCGAACCTTGCAGTAAGTACATTTTCAACGCGTGAATTTCGACAATCTTGTTTATGGACTTCTGTACACAGGACAGCACTCTTGACGTGATTTCAAGAGGAGTGTCGAACATGATGTTAATTTGGGTTTTTTTGTTGGTACACTTGAAGCTAATTTCAACAATTATGCAAGCTGTTTAAAATCGCAATCGACGCTACGTATTCTATTCTTGATCCATGGTTGAGCAGTCATGCGCCGCTCAAGCAGACGGACTGGGTATGTTTATTTTGGTATCAGGTATTAGCAATCAGTATTTTAATGCAGTCCCCTTTGTTACGGGTGGATCCCTTGGATCAATTCCTGCAATTAAAATGCTTGTCCGTTTTGTGTGATTACTACTTCTTGTGGTCTCCGTCTCTAAATTCTGGTAGCTAATTTTAGCCCTTTGTATGCTGAAGGTTAACGTGGTGTTCCACCAGCTTTATTCTATTATCATTTTTACCACATGAAACCTGGCGTGGGTGTGTAATCTTTTACTTTGGTATCGGGTTTTCAGCATTTCAAATTTTGATGCAATTCCTTGTTAAGGAATAAGTGATGCCTTGGATCGCTCATGCATTATAACTGTTTTATAGTACGTTTTGTCGTTTTTGTTTGTGGTGTTTTTTTCTTCCCTTTTGTCTTTCATTGGTAATCATCGTCTTTTGTCCCGCATGATGGTTTAATTGTCTTGCTCATGTTTTAATTTAGTTTAACTCTTATTCCACCGTGAGCTGGGCGAGCCTGTAAGCTGCAATCTTTAACCTTGGTATCGGCATTAATTATATTAATGCGTTCATTGGATAAGGGATAGTGTTTTCTTGGATCAGTCATTCCATTGACTGTTATACTTAAAGACATATCAGTGAGTTGAAAAAATATTTGAAATTTGCAGGAATAGCTTTCAAAGCGAAGGATACGTCTGTAGAATTCTCTAAGTTACCTTTTCTTTCCAGCTGTAGAAATTGAAGAAAAGGAAAAAACGGCAGTGTTTCCAAGATACGATCTCCCATTCAATTACGTGTTTGTAGTAAGTGTCCGTCGGACGTAAATGGACTAAAATCTTAAAATCTCCGATTCTGTCCTATAAGGTTTGCTTCTGGTCTTATTTCATTTGCAGGGTAATGTTTTAGGATCCTGTACTTGTTTACGTACATGCTAAAATCTGATTTTGATGATTTTTTTCGATTTTGCTGATTTATCAAATCACACTGATAGTTGTCCTTTAATGTTTTGTTGTGCCATTAGTGTCGTACATCCTCTTTCTTTTATACCGCATGCAGGTCTTGCTATCCTTGTTTTTTTCATTTCAGGTTTCACAATCAAATTTATCCCTGATCGATCCCATACAATGTTTAATGGTTATAAAATACACGGAATGGATTTGTGTCGTGTGTGTGCTGCTTGTATTTACTTTTCCCTCCTTTTGGCGTCAATTCTATTGTTACTAAATGATTTTAACCCATCAATGTTTATTCTCTTTCTTTGTTTTCTGTGAACTCCTGTACGCTGTTTATTCAATAAGAATCTAACATTTTTCCGTGTTCATTTTTTACTACGTGGATGTAAATTGGTCTTTTATCTCTTTTGTGTCTTAGGCTTGTTTCTATATTGTGATTCCATGGATATTCCATTCTCTTTTGTTGTTTAACTGCCTTAGCCCTATCTCCCACCCACTCAAAATGCATCCGTTCGTGTTCAGTTTTTGTATTCTATTGTCAATGTATGGTTTTTTCAATTAACCTGTCCGTTTCTCTTTTCCAAACTTACTGTTGTTTGTTATAAATTTTTGATGTTGGGGTTTTTCTTGAAATAACTTTTGGAGATCGTGCGTCATGTCCCTGGTTGTGTGGTTTGTGTTGTAAATTTGGATTTGTTTAACATTTTATGTTGGGCCCATGATCCGTATATTGGTGTGTATGTGTGTGTGTGCTCATTTGTTTGTGCGTTCGTGCGGCGTCTGCTTTTCAATCTAGTGTTTTCACAAGTGCACTGGTAATCAATGCATCTCACTCTTGTATTTTAACTCCTTCGTCCTTCCTTACCTAGTTTTATGTTGTTGCTGCTATTTTATTCCACTTATTACCTGTTTCAATTTTTAATTTCCAATAACTCAACCCCCTTTTCTTCAGATGACGGGAGCAGCATAATTTTATCAAGTTTCAGTTGTATGTTTTCTAGTAATTTTTTTTGTGGGCAACGTTTTTTGTTCATTTTTTGTTACTTGAATTGTAGTTGTTTCTTAATGTTTAAGGCCAGTCTCCTTTAAAAGGTGTCATCCTATAGATGCCATTCAAAAAAAAAAAAAAAACCTTTCATATATCCTCGATTTTCCTTGGGAATCAGTTTCCGTGTTTTCGCTGTCAGTAATTTTCGGCGTCGGACTCGAATATGTGTTCCATCATTCTTTTTTTCTAGCGTTATTTTTTTCATTCGGCTAGCTCACTGTTGGTTTCTCGTCGTTTGGTAGTTATGTATTGATTGCGTGTGTGTAGTCGGTTGGGCAGAGTTTGGTTGCTTGGAAGATAGCTTTGCTTGTATTAGGCCCCTCTTTTAATTATGCTGTTTTCTCGGCGGCCAATTTTTTGGGTTCCAAGTTAAGGTGTTTAAGGTGCTCGTGGTTGTCACGTGTTATGCTCTGCAATTTGCTTTTCTGTTTGGTTATTGGTAAATGGGCAACGCTGTGTTTAATCCTTTCGGTTGGTCGTGGTGTAGTGAAGTGTGCGTTAATGTAGTGTCGGGCGCAGCAGTGGCCGGTGTGAAAAAGGTATTGACTTTAAGTAGTATCACGAGGATTCTCTTGTGCTTGTGTATAAGCCCTGTCAAAAGGTCTCAATTGGTACCTTTGGTTAAAATGGTCAAGTGAGAGGAGCGGTGATCCCTAAACAGCCGCTTTGAAGGGTTTATTGCCATAGTCTATTCATTTGTTATTTATAATATTGTTCCGTTAGCCATTGAAACAGCAGCCACCAGGTCCAGCTTTTGTTTGTTATATTTTTAGGTGTTGCCTGCGATTCTGGCTGCCCGTTTCTGTTGTTTTCGTTTCTTTGCACAGTAGTTGATTGTTTTAGCAAGTGTCATTAGGAAGGATTGGTTTTATGGTCCCGGTCTCTGGAACAGGTAGGGATTCATTCATGCTATATATCTTACTAACGTTTTCGGGTTGGCTTCTATACGTGCTGCGTAGCACGGAGCCTTTGGTTCATACTTGATACGTGATACTTGATATAGATATATCCTCAGAAGCAATCTTGCTGTCCTGGATGAATTAACTGTGCATGGCGGCCAAGTGGGATTATCTAATACAAACATTAACAGGAACAAAGAAGAAAATAAAAGCAAAGGTGCGGCTAAAAACGTGATTGTTACATTACTACTGTTATGAGTCTCGTAACGCTAAGTCAGAATACCTTTCAACCACAAATAAATAGCCTTGTGCACAAATGATCTAAATTATATATAATAAACCGTTTTAATGACTTTACCTTGAATTTGGTTCAAGAATTTGGTATTCCAAAAACAACTTTACATAAAATTACACTCATATTTTGATTACATTTTACTTATTGCCCTCAAGAATGTCCACTATGTCCACAAGACGCGTTGCAGTTTTCAACGATGATATGTCCTACACAGCGAGACTCAATGACAGCTCACAAGTTCATACAAAATTCCTCGGGTATTATATTCCAAGGGAATCTCTCAGTCCTGAAGGTAATCTTGTCCCGCAGTTCAAGACGACAGGAAAATTAAGTCCATCGACGATAATAAATCCCCACATTATCAGTCCAAGATACTCACCACGATTTCATCTGTCCCATAATTTGGAATCCTATTTTGATTCCGAACACTTTTCGGCTTCCAAGATGACAGTAGAATACTTACAGCACTCTGCTCACATGGAATTAATATAATAAATCCTGGCACTGTACAGGTCTGCTTGCCTCCTCACGGCAGTAAAAAAACTATTTATCTTCTTCTAGCTACTTTTCTACTAGTGGATACTGGCAGAGAGTCCTTCCAGTGATAGTATTTAAACTACTCACCATAGATTCCCCCCTTTCTAACAATACATTACATCTCCTCGATGCATAAACATGACCTTGCCCATCAAATCATTTTCACAATCTAAATTACATCACTTCATATATATAACTTTGGTGGGGGAATTCCCAGATCTTTGCAATGTTTTTGATCTTTTTAAAAGCATAAACAAGCTTGAGTCACGTTACTATTTTAGTCATTCTTGGGGAATTCCCCACTTCCCTTATGTGCAATCTATCTACAGGTGCATCCTGCATAAACAACTCAAGGGAATCCCCTTTTCTCTCTTTTATAGTCACAATTAACTTTTCCCGTGAGAAATCTTTTTCTCAAATAAAATTGAGAAAATAATATTTTAATCAAAATTTTGAGGGTAATATAAAACCTACCCATAGCTGGGAACAGTAGGTGGCTGATATCTTGATAATGGCTAGAGCTGGCCAACGCTGAAGCCCATGAATGTGTAGGTGATAAGACTGCTTCAGTAGGGAGGTGTTCCTGAGTGGGTATATGGAGGATAGAATGAGTACTTGTATGTGTTAACTTTGGTAGCGACTTGGCGTTATCGGAGTACATGGTAACCTCTATCTCCAGATCTTTGTGGGGGATGAGCGCCTAGGCCTGAGTGGATATGTGGACTTACACCATGGTACCTAGTTTTTAATACTTTGCTTTGAGCGCGTGGTAGTTTCCATCTGTACCCCCCCCCCTTTCTCTTCGAAGTTACTTCTTTGTGCAACTTTTATATTGCTCGTTAGGTTTGTCCATCTTAATGTCTCCGATTCTTTGTTTTTTCTCCACTTTTGTTCTTTGTTTTTTCTACTCACACTTTTTGGTTCATTACTAAATGCTTTTCATTGTTTCTAACACAATTTTGTAGTTTATTAAGCGTTCTTTGTTTAGTTCTTTCTCGTTCTACTGTTTGTGCGGCTTTGTCCAATACTTAGGCTACAATTGTTTTTAAACCTTGCGTTCATGTAGATAGTGCGTTTGCATGGTGTAAGTGTTGTGCGACATTGCAATGTGTTATTACGTGGTTTTTCTTTGTTACTACTCTTCTCTTCTACGTTGTTGTATAAGTTTGGCTCCAGTTTTTAAGTCTTGGTCTGCGCATTTTTTTAAAAAAGGGGGGGGATTACGCAAGTTACGTCATAAGTAACTTGTTTGGCGGCCTTTTATTAAATTTGCGTTTCTTTTCGTGTAGGGGCATTTATTTTTGGATATAATTGCAAACTTTAAAGGCAACGCCAAAGGAGCTGAGCACGCTCAGATAGGATAGTCAACTAAATCTGATTTGTTGAACAAATCTTGAAGGCAACGCCAAATTGGGATTACCTGATTTATTACCCAACACACAGTATTGAATTACTATTGAAGTCTTTTTGAATTATGGATGCTTGAAGGCAAATGCCAAAAGTGTGAGAGCAAACGCTCGATAGAAATATTCATGGAAGCTTGAAGGCAAAACGCCAAGAGGCGAAGCAAACCGCTCCGTAGAATTGTGCTTTACTATTATATTCATTGAGGCTTGAGGCAAACGCCAAAAAGGGGCGAGAGCAAAACGCTCCGTAGAGTTGTGCTATTATTATTTTATATTATTTAACTTGAAGGCAAACGCCAAACGGGGCGAGAGCAAACGTCCGTGAGTGGCTATTAATTAATTATTATATTAATTTAACTTGAAGGCAAACGCCAAAAGGCGCGAGAGCAAAACGCTCCGTAAAATTGTGCTATGATTATAAAGGCAAACGCCAAAGCGGCGAGAGCAAAACGCTCCTATAGTTGTCCTAATTATTATTATAGTATATTAATTTAGACTTGAAGGGAAAACGCCAAAGGGGCGAGAGCAAAACGCTCCGTATATTGTCTATTATTATTATTATATTAATTTAGACTTAAAACAAAACCAAAGGCGCGAAAAGAGCAAAACGCCCGTAGAGTTGTGCTATTATTATTATATTATTTACACTTGAAGGCAACGCCAAAGGCCGCTAGAGCAAACGCTCCGTAAAATTGGTGCTTTATTATAAAGCAAACGCCAAGAGGCGAGCAAAACCTCCGTAGAATTTGCTATTATTATAAAGGCAAACGCCAAAAGAGTCGAGAGCAAACGCCTCAGTAGAATTGTGCTATTATATTCAGTCATTCTGATTGTTGAACACTTGAAGGCAAACCGCGCAAAAGGGCTCGTGCAAAAACGCTTAGTAGGATTTTGTCTATTTAATCATTCAATATTTTGTGGAATATCTAACTCAACTTACTCAAACATAAGTAGTAGCTAGAGCAAACGCCGGTAAGGATGTTGTGAAATTCAAGGCAAACGCCGCGAAGTGAATAGGATTTAATTTTCCTGTACTAATGTAGATATTTCAATTTCAATTTCAAACATGCTGCTTCTGCATTATTGTCCTAGTTTTGAGTCTTAGTTATCTCACACTATCTATGAAGTTTAATTGTATTTGTTGAGAGGGCCTGTTTATTAAATTACCTCTCATTAAAACTAAAGTCCACAATCCATAGGTTTCCTTGTCTAGTTCTTCTTTGATAATATTAGTAACCACTTTTTTTTTCCCTCGAAAAAAATACAGGGAAAAAAGTGGTAGTATATATAGAGCGCACGACCATAATATATAGTACCAATTTTTTTCCTCCTCAGGAAAAAATACAGGGGACAACAAGTGGTAGTATATATAGAGCGAAGAACATATTATAATCTTACCACTTTTTCCCCTGAGGGAAATAATTGCACAGGGGAAAAAAGTGGTTAAGTAATTAGTAGCGACAAAGATATTCCTCCCAAAAACTAGAGGGCCTCATTCTAAATGTTTTCTAACGACTGGGGGAGAATCCCCCTTTTGAAAAGGGGGCGCAGACTCAGCTTGCTGAGTACTTTTGGGGGTGACCGTAGATAAGGGGGTTTAGCAATAAGGGGTTACTGTAAAAGTAGGACCAAATTGCCAAAAGGGACAGGGGACAAAGTGGTAGTATAATATTATAGTACCACTTTTTCCCCTCAGGAAAAAAAGTACAGGGGAAACTGTAGATATAATATAGCGACGAAGATAATATATAGTACCACTTTTTTTCCCCTGAGGAAAATAATTACACAGGGAAAAAAAGGGCTTACTTGGTTTTGCGAAACGAAACAGAACTCCCATTGGATTACAACGCTTTATTATTTTCCGTTATGCATGTTATGCAATGCCATGACGGAATAAAGCGTTTAATCCAATGGGAGTTCTGTTTCGTTGTCGTTACAAAATACGGTAAGCCGGAAAAAGTGTATTATATATAGAGTGACGGAAATAAAATTTACGAAACCGTCATCAATTTTGATATTATCCACAGGGGAAAAAAGTGGTAGTATATATAGAGAGCAACACGAATAAATAGCCCACATTTTTACAAATCGACAATTTACACGGGGAAAAAAGTGGTAGTAATATCTAAGAGCGACTAAGCTCTTTAGCCTGTTAAATCTGGGCGTATTGTGCGGAATACTCAATGAACGTTATTTTTTTCGTTCTTCTTTATATTGAACCAACAAATAGAGGCTCCTTTGTCAAACTGGCACACTGACAAACTTTTTTCCCCTGAGGGGAAAGTGGTACCATTGCCAGGTTTTTTAAAGGAGGATTCAGGAGGGTTTGGGAGGAGGGCTGAAAAAGGAATTTACAAGTTTTGAAAGCCTAAATGTTTTTATAGAATTAAATGTTAGTTCTACCTTTCCCATCTTTGCAAATGTGGATTGGATAATCTGTTTATTCATAAAATTTCCCCCAAGCACATGCTGTATTACGTGAACAGTGGCGTAACAGTTTTTTTCAGGGGGAAAAGCATATTAAACTTTGTATATTATAAGTATATTATGGCCTATGTAAATCACTAATTTTTCAGGGGGGCAAGCCCCCCCCCCCCCCCGGTAAATCCCACCGCACGTGAAACAAATTCCTAGTACATGATGGTTATCATTTGATCATTTTGTAGTTTTGTCAGGGAATAGATTAATTTGTTTTCAAACTTCCCAGCCTATACAGCAACTTTTATTCGTATTTACTTTCAAACAGAAATGTTGCAAAGTTATCTAACAGTCTAGTGTCTCATAAACAGACTTCTCTTTAACCATCTGTATGATATAGTAATCATCTGCATACGAACTGACCTTTACTCATATGATGTAAGATGTTTTGATTACAAGTACTCAAATAACCTTTTATATTCTTGGACAGACCGTCAGGCATGACTTAGTATTCCGCCATGTTTAAAAAAATATAAGGTTGATAAACACCATCCGTGACGAACTCTGCGGTTAATTTACAAAAATATGATGTATTATTGTAACCTCGTTGACCCATTATAAATAACTTCGACCCATTTACGTAACGAAACTTCACTACAAAACGCCTCAGAGAGCTTTCTCTATACAGACATGTTCTATTTTATCAAAACCTTTTCAAAGTCAATCACGAAGCATGCCAAGATTTTTTTTTTAAAAATCTGTATATTTCAATTATGTCCAAAAGAAGTGGTACACTACAAAGGAGATCTTTGGAGATCATTTTCAATGTATTCTTATTTAAATTTGATGAAATATTTTGGGGGTGGGTCACCTTCCCATGTCAATCTTTCCCTACCGTCTTCTTTGAAATTAGCAGATAAAGTTGGGTTCCCCTTCCAATCCAAAAAGAGCCTTTTTGATAAAATAATAACAAATAATTCCACAGAATGGTATAGCTCTTCAGGCCGACACCGTCGTCCTTACTACTGGCCCCTACCTACTCTCCGCAAAAGTAGAGATTTTCTCCAAAATTTGCAGAGGAATTTTCTTTCACTGCCCTCCACTAAGGTACTGGCGTCTGCCCAATATTTGGTCCTCCCGCTCCCCGGTTTTCTTCTTCTTTCTGCGCATGCAACCACCCAAAAACTTCCAACCCAAAACTTCTCAATTCAGCGCTGTCCAATGCAGAAATGAATCAGGCCATGGCACAATTTTCATGTGAATGAAAAACCCAGACCAACCTGACCCGGTCAAGGAACTGGTTGCGACGCGAAAATAAAATAGGAAAATTCCCAATTCCCAAATCCAGAAAACTGGACGGCAAAACTTGATTGGTGGCTATTGTGCAATAGAAATGGAAAACCACTATAGAGGGCCTATCTAGCCCCCATATAATAACATAAATTAAAAAATAAAAGGGTGACTTCCTTACGATCTCACAGAAAATTATGTATGACGTGAAATCTCTGTTGCATGTTGCACCTATCCTTATACATCTACATGAAGTTCTAATACTAAATGAAAGAACTTATTAATAAAATGGGTAAATCTTCTACCTAACTGAATTTGCCATATATTAACGGTGGGTGACCTGATCGACGACAATTTTGGACCCACTAACTCCAGAAGTCATGTTGTTCTCATTAAACCTAGTTAAATTTTAAGGCACAGAAAATGTTTCCTTTTTTAATTTTAACATCTTCCAAATGGTGGGCCCGGGTAATTAACTAATTCTATAGCCACATAATGGCTAATTCATTTACCACACCCACAACAGTAACGGTAGTTTTTTATAAAAAAAGAAAAATTAAAAAAAAAAAAAAAAAAAAAAATATTTTTCAGATTATTTTATGTAGTTTTTTGGTAATACTTAACAACAAAAAACTATAACTCTACTACAAACAAACTACAACTGCTTCCAGCATCGCCACCCGTATATTCAACCGAATTAGTGCCCCTGGATGGTTTTGAATGTTTTTGCTAGGGGTTTTTAGGAAAATATTAACTGGCAATGCAGGAATTTTAAATTTGTGAAAATCCGAGAATTTAAAAATGAGCTGAAAAAAAGATTATGATTATTATTATTTTTAATTAATGAAAATTAATGAACATTAAAGTACAAGAAGAAATTAGCCGGCACTAATAGGTGGATATGGTATTGAAAACAAAATCACATTGTAGCAATGCACTACTGTGTGTCAGAGGTAAGGCACACACAGTCTACACTCTACTGAGGCAAAACGCTAGTGATCTTTTGCCACCCACGTTCGTCTTCTTACAATTCCAACTGCAAAACAAAAAAAAAAAAAACATTTTGTGTAGGGGGTCATTTAATAGCCCATGTTATTTCTAAATGGTTTTGACTATGGTTTCCAATATACGTAAGAGATTGGATACAGTGATTTGGTGAATTAAAGATAAAAAAAAAAATTACCTACAATTATAATACAAATATGTGGAGTCTGGAAAGAAAAGTAAACACAAAACAGACAAACAATTAATATGTCATAAGCTTTTTAACAAATGGAGACGTCAAGGTTAAAGCTCAAAAGAGTAAAACGAAATGCACTACTTATTCTAATGCTGTTGTTTTGTTCAAATTTGATCTTTGGGAGAATAGTAATACCTGAGGTCCCCATAAAATAAATCATGAAGGAGAGGCAAATCATACACACTCTTACATTCACATCACCCAACTCATCGTCAACAATGGTTCATCAACTCATCGTACCTCCTGTGGCCAATGCCACAGTCCTTTTCATACAAGAATACTGCACACTCACACCACAACTCCGACCCATCTTCCATAACCCACAAGGCCCCACTCACATCCCACAAGGATCCCTTTCTTCTTTAAATTTCTTCTGCTGCGTTTAACTCCCCAATTACAATAATCTTCCCTAATATCTGAATTTGAATTGTATTTGCATCGTCCTGGACAGCATACCTGATCCATATCTTTTGATTTTTGTTACCAACCCCTTATTACCGTTACCCACCCCGCCCCCCCCCCTTGTACATTCAAAACCCCATCTCCCCTGCTGTCTAGGGTGGATCAATTGACTTTCCCTTCAACCAACTGGCCCCAACAAATCTCCACATGTCAACCCGCTCCTTTTCCCCTCCTGACTCTCCAGCTCACCAGCACTCTACTATTCCATCGCTCTTCAATTTCCTCGTTAATTCTCATCACAATCTTTTCTGATGCCACCCCACTCCTTGTGACGTTTTCTCTCAGCACCCTCTTTCTTTTTCTCAGTTAACCACTCGCTTGATCTCATCTCATCAACACTTCTTTCAACTCTCCATGTCTCTCTTCTTCCCACGCCTTCGATATAATTGATCTCCCATTCCTGTTTCGTGCACCCAAACCAATTGTTGAAATTATTTGAACATTACAGCTCCAATCGACCTTCTTAATTGCACCAGACTCATTCATCTCCTTTCTCACTCTGCCACAAACCTCCCACACTTCTGCAATTCTTTTTGTTGTCAGTTTTTCTTTCCTATCCCGCCCTCGCTCGTCACGATGCTGTATCTCCTCTTGCTTACTTTTTCACACCTTGATTTGTTCACTCTAATTGCACTCCATCGCCACTGTATTGTGTTCTCTTCTCTTGCCTATTCTTCACTATCCTTGCCACTTACACTTACTCACATTGGCTCTTCTCTTGTCCATCCTAAACGTGCCTCCTTTTCATCACCCATTTTCATCATTTAGTCTTCCTGTTAACACTCACTATTATTGCTCTAAATGCATGCACTGTTTCTCTCGGCTTTTCATTGTAACAAATTTGGAAAATTACCAAATGACCTTCTCACACTCTGTATTCCATCACAGTCAACATCCTCCTTAAGGGGCAATCCAACACTTTCCCTTTTCTCCGCCTTTCCGTAACTCTTACACAGATCATCTTGCAGTCCATACACGCCCTGATTTTTTGTGGGCTGCCAGCTAATAGCTGGATTACACTTAGCCATCGTTGTGGTGGATGTGGTGTGCCAACTAAACGTGACGTTTTTAATTGTTAATTTAAAAAACCAAACTTGTGTCATATGTTCACCATGGGATCCCCCTCATTTATGTTGATGAGGTCATTGGTCCATATGAAAGGTCATTGAGGTCAAGTTGAAAAATATGTTTAAAATGTTTTTAAAAAGTTTTTTTAATTGCTGTATTCTCACGATGCCTGATGGTGTTGCAACCCTAACAGTCACTCTTGGTGGTGGTGGAGGAGGAGGCTGAATGTCCCTGTCATGGTCTCTGTAGTTATAGTAATGTCTACGGTCGCCTCTGCGACGACGGTGTTGACCACGACCCTAGTGTGCACCTCTGTGCTGTCGCGAAAACACGGCAAGCTGCATCGAACTCTGACCACTTTTTTTTACGGCGGGTGCTTCGTCCAATTCATCTCAGATACATTCACCCACTGTTGGTAACCCCCACGCTTTAGAAAGGGTGGTTTTCAAAAATTCTAAAAAGTGGTAAAGGGTGGGAATACTGTATTTTTGACTTAGTTATTGCTATACAAGGGTGGTATTGTAAAAGGTTGGGTCCGAAATAAAAAGGGTTAGGTTTCTGATAATAAAATGGGCACAATTAGGCCTACTATCTGTGCAATGTTTTGCCATGATGCCATCCAAATTTGAAAATAAATTGGTATAACAATCCAACAAGGTTCCCCTTAATACAAATAGCATTTTTTGTGCAAGTGGACAAAACCAAAAGTGAAAATTATCTTACTACTCTGTAGTTACCTACACATCATAGGTCAAAAGAACAAGGTGTGGCTCTATAGAAGTTTTACAATGAATTATAAAAGGGTGGGTGTTATTACTTTTCAATATAAAAGGTGTTTTTTCATAAAAATAGTGTGTTTAAATAAAAAAAGTGGGTTACAAACACACTCTCCAACTATGTCACCTTCCCTGGCTTCAGAGCTGGCCTTGAGTTTGCTCTTGTGGCTTATCTTCTCAAAACCTTTCGCCTGTGATGCTTTCCTACTCTTCTCCAAACAAGCATGCCTATTTTTTTTTTCCACTTGGAGGCTGTAGGGGAAGGAGACTTATACAAGGCAATTACAGTATCCGGTGTGGGAAAAGTGGCCTTGTTCGATCGTATCTCTGCTGTCCCTTTCCTATCCATTTCTGCCAAGATCGACGTTTCTCTTGAACCTCGGTCATATAGATCGAGAAAGTCATGGGATGCTTGGTTTGAAGAGGCCTCTGATTTCTGCGAAGCTTGGTAGATAACTCCATCCCATGTGAAGTTGGGGGGCGATATTCCCTCTTAGCTTTGGAAGTTCAGCAACAATGCACCCCTCATCTCTGGTAGTTATCTTTTGATCTTTGATTCTCTTCTCTCCATATTTGCCAACATTGTTTGGGCATCATGGGGTTCAGACTCACATCCCAAGATTTAGATATTTTTCAACCCAAATCCCAAGGATCCCGACGGTTTTGAACAACCTCGTCACAATGAAATTGCTTTCTGTCCATTACTTGGCTGTGAGTTGGGAATAATGGGTGAGAATCATAGTCATCTGTACGTCGTTGTTGTAATTTTGTAACTATCCCTTGTGACAAAATCAGCTTGTTTATGAGAAATAGCAGTTCAGAGAACTCACTAACCTGATGAATTCGCCTTTTAACTTTGCATCAATATATACGGGATCCTAAGCGAGAACATTTTCATTTCTCTTTTAGAAGTGGAAGGAGGGAGTAGGGCGTTGCTACTAATGTGATATGACTCCGCCACCCCCGTTTTGCGGGGACACACCCGGATTTAAAACTTTGGTTTAACTACTACTTACTTCTGCAATCAGGAAGCTTTAATTGTCTAGTAGATTCGTTGATGATTGGCAATATGTGAGTTATTAGTTTCAATGCCGATGGGCCATTATGGGATCCCTGTTTTGCCGTGAAAAACTCTGTTGCTCTCGGAGCCTACGGAGTGTCAGAAAAAGGTGGGAGCCAATCATTATTTAGTGCACATTTGCGTCTTGCACACTGATTGGACGATCAACGGATGCTGGCGAAGTCAGGTTTAATATTTCAGTCTGAACTTCCCATTATAACGATTATAGTTCAAATTCAATCCTCGTTTATAATGATTGCAATTTATTCCATTAGGGAAAATGATGCCATAACAGGGATTTTTAGGTTAAAGGCCAGAAGTTTAAACAAACAGGAATTTTAAAATGTATGATAATAAAAAACTATCCAACCTCATTATAAAAATATTTTTTTTTAGTGTTGTATTTTGTTTTTTTTTTTGCATGTCATAGGTAAACGGTTCTTCACAAACAACAAGCTCTCCCATTGAAGCCTGTATAGTAAATTCTAGTGACAATCACCGACGCTGGTCACCGTTGGCAATTCCGTGCATGTGTATACATTCGGGTGATTCGACCTGAGTAACACACCATCGAATGTGTGTACATTATACGTGTCATGCAAACAGGCTTGACCGCGCCCACAAACACGTCCCGCCGCATATAATTATGATGACAGAATCAATACGCGTATTTCATTTCCAGTTTTCAAAAACTTGGTTCCACGCCGGAACTAGCCATGCGTATATTTGCTTTGTCACCTTACTAAAACTAAATGTCACCATCACCCTTGCCTGCCTGACACGTGGGTTCAGGAATGATCTTAAGAATTATTACCAACACAAATGGTACATCTCACTGATCACATTATATCGCGCATAATCTAATGATTATTTAGGAGTTACTTTTTCAACCCTCAATTTCCGGAGTTGACTCATGGCGCAACGTAACTAACATAAAAAACAATACCAAACCTCTCAACAACGGAACGCTTTATTTAAATTCTGTTTTCAGCTTCCGATGCCGAGACCAACCGATTTTTCCCATTATCATGGCGCATATATTGGTGGGCCATCTGAAGGTATAAAAAGTCTTCTCGACATGTCATGAACACATATTGCAGAATTTCCAAAATATCCCCAAGCTGTTCACAAGATATGACTCACCATTCAGTAATGAGAGTAATAGGCGGCTCGTTTGTTTTTTTTTTCATTTGTACACTTGGTACTGGAAGAAGTGTGTACGTGCTCTTCTCAGAGCCACCCTAACAAGAAAAATCATGTGAATAGTTAATATCCCAAAACCTTCCCATGGTTTTGCAGCTGTTCTTTGTAAGGTATATAATGTGATGAGAAGGCTCTTTTCATAGCCCCTTCCATATCAATGTTATCATTTTCTATGATAAATATAAAAATGATAGGTTAGACGATTTTGGCTTGTAGTTGTAGACTTGTTGTGTCACATGTTTTTAAGAACATCAAAGAAAAGGTTGCATTCTATAGATGTGAAACATTCTTAATCGGCTTAAGAGTTTCTTAGCAATTAGACATTGTGTTTTCCCCGGCATCATTTCCTTTTCCTTCTTGTTTGCTAACTGCCCAAGTTTTAATTACAAAACTTGTATTAATTTTTTAACAAGAAAATGTCTGCATTAATGAACGCCAAATGTGTGTAGGCCTAGACACTCATTTTTGGGTTTCAGAGATTATATAGAAAGAGTTTGTCATTCTCATTATACTTTGAATATTAGTTTCTTTCCTTTTGTCCTATAAGATAAACCTGAGGCCTAAGTCCTACTGGAAGCATCAAATATAATTATATCCTGAATTCAACATCTCAAGTTGCTTGTCCTAGTTGCCGCCCTTGATTTAGAGGAAGAAATCCACCACACGACCGTTAAACCTCAGCTTTCCATCTCAAGAATCTTGTAGGATGAAGTGTCAGAGTCAAACCTCATTATTCATGTTCATCTTCATTTTTGAGAAGCTTAGTTCTCCTAACTACATATCTTAAGATTTTTTAGTTCTGCTGTGTAGCTATGATATGATCTTTTGCTTGAAGATATTCTTAAAGTTGGGTTGGATCTTGTATATATTCCAGTATTTTCAAAATGGCATTCACAATATGTTCCAGATTATATGAGGATAAATGGTTGTTTGTAGACAAGTGGAATTTCTTAAGGCTTTCCCTTGTTAATGATATAGTCTTTCCTATAAATTTCTGACAGAACTAATCGAAGCATCTCGATGCTCACAATGCTGAATATCCAGGCTCTTTCTAACAACTTAGTCCTCAAGTTGTTCTTGTTTTCCATATAGTTTTCAGGGTATTGATTTCTGGCGTATCGGTAACAATTGTCCCACAATAAAACCTCCGAAGACTGATGGCTTGTGACAGGATATTTTTCTTAGAGATAACACCATGTTTCCGTTTTCTTGTATGACACCTAATATCAGGATGTTGGATCGATCTTCTCTGAATCTAGGACCCTTGAAGATTCCAATCCATAACTGTATTTTTTCACTTGAGGATGTACCTGTGAATTGCAACAACGGTGAAGATCATTGATATAATTCATGAAGTCCTCCAGTTCTTTGTAAAACCTCTCACTTCAGAAGTGTACCATCCATGTAGACATAGACTCTATACAATAGGAGGCTTAGTTGTAGGATTTGTTGAACAAGTGTGTTCACCCCTTAAACAACTTTTAAAGCTTATAACTTATACCTACTACTCAACAATCCTTTCAGATGAATGAGTAAATTTACCATCAAACTCAAAGGCATCCATAGAGGACTATTTGAACGCCTTTTCCATTATTTTAAATGGTGGGCATTGGTAGGTCTAGAGATTGTTAAAGTTCTCTGCCCAACTTCCATAGCTCCCCTGAAGGGCCCTCCTCTTAGGAAATAATTGTACCAAATTGTCAAACATTCAGAGCAGTCTAACCCATAGATCACTAGATTTAAATGCTTACTTCTCTCGGATTGAGGGAGTGATGTTAGGAAATCTAGGGGGAGTTGGTTGCCTAAAAGATGTACTTAGGAGAAGGGGTACCAAAGGCCTCAGAAATACCCCCAAAAGGAAGGTTTTACTTTCCCAGCTTTTTCCTTCTTTTCCTTTTCACCGCCCTTTAGGTGCAGTTGGGAATTGTGGGTGTCCGCAAGACTACTTGTCGCCGTGGTACCCGCCGGGGGAAAATCCGGCACGTCACCACCGGGGGAAATACCGGGCATCAATCGCCCCCGTGGGGCAATGCTGGAAGATTTTCCTCGGGAGCTACAGATTCCAACATCGAGGCCTCTTCCATGGGTTGGGTGCAACCCCACATGGGTTCACAAGGGGAGAGTGTTCGCATAGGGGGCGGCTGCCACCTCTACAACAGTTTCATCTCCTTAATGTAGACCCTACTTTGTCGTGGGCTGCGTTGATGTATCAGCTCCGGCAATCCATGCACTGCTCGTATTCGTGGACGCCCTTACTTTTGCTCTTCGCACGTGGGTATAAGATAATATGCAGAAACTGCAAGAATATGTCGATATTTGCCATCGCAGAACCGACATGATATACGATGCTGGATTGAAAAAAAAGTTTGACAACATAAGTTTTAAAAGCTCTTCCGCAATTGGGTCCATCTGTAAAGAGGAAATAAAAAACACAAAAGATGATGTAGTGATCACATGTTTGAAATTAATATTTGAAAGGAATTGTCCCACCCCTTTACTTTCTGTTTTTGCTGTCGAAACCCTTAAACCGCTCTAGAAAGGACTTTTTAATAATAATGAATCAATGAATGCCACATAAGTTTAAAGAAATGTCCCCTCATCTCTTGCTGATTCCAGGCTGTTTCAGCTCCTGATGTTTGTTCCAACCATCCATCCATCCAGTTTATTTAACATGTTATTAATCACGCTTAACAGCAAAGACAAACGTCTATCACAGGGTGTCCAACCTTTTTTGACGCAGGGGCCGAATTGGTTGAATCCACAACTACTGCGGGCCCCAAACCAATTAAGTTTTGTTTATGACTTGCCTACCCAAAAAACCAAAAAAAAAGGTTTTTAAACAGGACTTATATCTATACCAATATTTGCAAAAAGGAACCCCATATCAATACCCAAGATGCAGATTTTGGGTCAAATTAAACACAAATTTTTGAAATTTGTCTTTATAAATTTTTTTGTAGCAATTTTGAACATTATTGGCTTCATTTTGAGGAATTGGACTCATTGTCTCACTATTTTTCAAAATTTTGTTTTTAGATGCATGATGAAAGGGGACTAATTTTCCAACAATGTTTAAAAATTCAGTTTCAGATTGAAGGAATAACTAATTCAATGACAATCTTTTTAAAATCTATTATTTAAGATTTTTATGCATTTTAATTTTTTCTGGGAAGTACCGGTCATGTCCGCCTGAGATATCTTATGGGGGGCCACAAATTGCCTGGCGGACCGCAGGTTATAACCCCTGGTCTATCCTATCAAATCTGTTCACATCCTCCATAAATGACTGCTCAAGATGCCTTATTGTTATAGTTTTGTAACTATCTAGACAGCTCCCGGATGGATAGTTATAGTTACACTCTACTCTCTTGAACCTAGCTGTGACAACATGTATGGGTAGGGTGTCCAGGCTGATTTTTGAAGGTTTTTTCTTTTTACTTTTTTTATACTTTTTAATAAATAAATAAACACTAGAAACCAATTCCACACAACCAAATTATCTTAAAAACGGACAACGGTTCAGAGATATGCTAATTTTAAGGTGGTGAAAAAATGTATTTTTTTTGCTTTTGGGTATAATAAAAACGTAAAATCCATTTCAAGTCTAATTACTCTCTTACTACTCCGAATCCACTAAAGCTCTGGGTTGCAGTGAATACTACTACTCCTTTTCTGAACGATGTTAGTCCAAGACATTAGGTCATTAAGAGGCAAAACCTGGAATAGCTCTAACAACTGAATTTTTAAGGATAGGTCTAGGAATATGAGAAGAATAACATCATAAAAGTCCCCGAAAATCCCTCCTGGAGCTCTCTCAAAATCCAGATGGCGGTCAAAATGGCTGCCATTTTCCAATTTTTATCATATTTTTTGCAATAAACATTAAAATACAATACAGTGTCTACACATATGTTTTAAGTACAAGGATTCTAATAAAGTCATTTATTTTGAAAATTTCAAAACTGCAATTACCCCCAAAACCAAAGATGCTTCAAATTGCCGCCATTTTCCAATTTTTATCATATTTTCTCTTTGCAACCCATACCAGTTGGAAATACAAATTAAAAGTTATCTAAACATAATGTTTTTTTAAGGCACAAGGTTCTAATAAGTCCATTATTTTGAGAGTTCAAAAACTGACAAATACCATGAAAACCGAAGGTGGCCGTCCAAAATGGCCGCCATTTTCTATCTAATTGTACCATAACTTCATGTGCGGACAAATTATCAATCTGTGTTTAGTGTATTAGGCACAATCATCTAATAACAGCATTTTCTTTGGGTGCCAAAAACTAATATGTAACCAAACCAAGATGGCGTAAAAAATGGCCAGCATTTGCTATCTTATATCCTAACTTGCAACTAAATGGTTATAATAACATCAAATACCTATGACTTATTAGATACCT